>JAKCPI010009511.1:0-14393 GCA_023213315.1 Euborellia annulipes | reverse complement strand
TTTTTTCGAAAAAAATTAATTTTAATGTAAAATTTTAAAAATTAATACTTAAAAATTTGATTTGTATTTATATTCTGGCAAACAAGTACAAAATGCGCCTTTAAATTACTGAAATTAAAAAAAAAATTGTGTGCTGTGCGACCAGTCACTCCAAATTACCCCCCCGAGAAACACCTCTGGATCCGCCTTTGTGTGCGACTAGTAACACTCCATTTTTAAAATTCCTTAGCTTTCCTCCTTATCAATATTAATACGAAAAAATGACTATTTTGGGATTTGTAAACAAAGGAACTGGTCTTCTCTCTTAACAATACATACATTGTCATTTGTTTTGTTTTGCGTTGCTAATATAAAGTGTCGACTCCTCCTGGTTATCGTTCCTTTTTCCGAGAACTCTCGTATGGGATGGTTGCTCAAACGACTAGGGACCATTAAATCATGGATGGGGTCACTAGCTAGTAGGTCATCCCTGGTTTGATGGGAACTCCTTCCCGCACGCGTCAGCATTCTCTTCTCTTGATGATTTTTCCGTCTGCAAAATATCGCATACCTGCAACCAGCACGACTCCACTAATACTCACTGATAGCTTGCATATTAACGAAACACTTTTCTTGTTGTCTTTTTGAAATCTAATTAAATGAAGATTTAAGAAAATATAATACTGTATTATTGTACATCTATGAAGACTATATAGACCTAAAATTAAAATATAATAATATTGACAAAAGCAAATTTAAGGGTCATGATAACAATAAGAGATATTAATTTGCGTCCGTCAATTAATTTTGATGTCCAAAACGGACACTAACTTTGTATTTCTTCATGACTTGTATGTCTCTCTATCCGCTCGTTTCGTCTTTATCAGTTCTATCTTCATAATATTCTTTTTGGAATGTTAGATTGAAATTCTTATATTAACTAAAACACTTGCAGAATTTTCATTTCTTCCCTAAATTTCTTATTATTACATATTTTTTTATGTATTCTTGCTTTTGGCTTTAGTAACAAGTAGGGCCTACTGCCCCTCACTCTCTATCTGCATTTTTTGGATTTAGCGAGAGAGCTTACTTCGCTTACTTACAGCTTACAGAAGCTCAGAGATGCTTAAGAGTGCTAAAGCCCAGCAAATTTGAATCTTTTGCTTCACCCGGAAAAAAGAAAAAGGTGTCACCACTCGATTCTACTTAGCTCAAAATATCATTTTTCTAACGTTATTCCTATCGTGAATTGAATTTATCTTAGGTTTCCCTCTTAACAAACGATTTGTTTCTCAGTAGTGTTTAGTATGAAGACACAATTTTTACTTTCTCTTACCTTAATATAAATATATATATAGAGAGAGAGGCATTGGTTTCATTTCAAAAATTCGATGTTGAGATTGATGAATATTTGATGAACATTTTAAGGTCCCCTGAATCCAAAAATGTGGGTTTTGCAACATGGACTGTCTGTCTATGTTCAATTTAAACCAGCATTTTCCAAACTGTGAGCCCCTTTGTTGTTAATTGTTAATTATTTTATTTATTAAGATTGGATTAGGGGTTGAAAAATTGAAAAAAATGTTTTTTAAAATTTTAACTAAATTGAAGCCAAAAAAATAGAAAACATTCAAAAATAGCATTGATTATTATTTTAATTAGGGGGATGAAGGGTTGATTATTTAAAAAGGCCTTGGAATACTCTAAATCACTTGTTGACATTCTTTTCCAGTTCTAAATATAGTTAGATTAGAGCAAAAAGTATTTTTTTACTTTTAATAAAAAGGGAATTGTTATTTTCATCCATTTATTCCTATTCAGAGAGAGAGACGAATCTCTCTTTCAGTCGAGTCGAGCGCGTTGCCAGGCTGCAGGCGCCGAGCTGATTGCTCTCTTTTATTTAAGTTGTGTTTTAAGTGATTTTAAGTGAATAATTAATATAGTGTAATCCACCTTGACCTCACCGTCAACCAGCACACCCTCTTGAGTGTCTTATTAAAGGTAATTATTATGCATTTTATCGATGAAAAAAAAAAAATGATAGAAACAATTTGACTGCGAAAACGATTCTTGTGAAAATTAAATATTTTGTATTTCACTAAGGGAAGAGGGAGAATATAAGCTGTTGAAAGGAGGGGGAGTGTAAATGTCATTGAAAAAAAAATTAGTTTTTTTACTTTTTATATTTTTTTTTTATTTTTTTAAAAACTCACTTTTTTCTCATTCACCCTCAACACACACACACATTCACACAGTCTTTTCGGCAACTCTGGCCATATAAGACTTTACATAATAACCGTTATTAATTAATAAAATACATATTGGGGGTCCAGGCATTTCTAATTTTTTTTTTTTTTTTTTTTTTTTTTTTGGAATGGGTGCATAAGGTCCGAAGACCTATAATGACCAATAGTCACATGCAGCCAGGAAGAAAATAAGTTTATTTATTATTAGTATTTAAGTCATTTGGTATCCATTTCGGACTGCCAGGGATCTGAACCCGTCGCGTGTTCGGTATAGAAGGTAGGCACGCTACCAACTACACCAAGCCCGAGGACATTAAAAAAATCTGGTGTGACTGGCGCACAGCACACAACTTTCTCTTACCTTCGGTAATCGAAAGTTGTGTACTGTGCTTGTCACACCAGATTTTTTGTGTCGACATGTATTTAGTTCCCGGCAGTAGGGAATATTTGAATTCAGATGTAAAATTTATAAGTATGGGAAAATATTTATATTTTGTTACCATGACAACCATTTCTCCTATCTTTCCTATGAAGCACAAGAGTAAAGTGTGCTTCAAACAATTTTGAGGGCAAAACGAGAATATACATTTGAAAGAGCATCTAAAAAATAATTGATTTTTGAATTTTAATCAAAATCGTTAGAGCGAATTTTGAGAAAATCGAAAAAAACTGAAAAAGTACATCAGTAAAGTACTAGTACTCTTTGGCCGATTTTGATTAAAAAGCTTATTTTTCCGGTCCCGGGGGTGTTTAACTTAAATATAAAATTTCATCCTCCTAGCTCAATTCCTTCATGCTTAAAATTGAACACACACACACACACACACACACACACACACACACACACACACACACACACACACACACACACACACACACACACACACACACACACACACACACACACACACACACACACACACACACACACACACACACCCCCACACACACACACACACACACACACACACACACACACACACACACACACACACACACACACACACACACACACACACACACACACACACACACACACACACACACACACACACACACACACACACACACACACACACACACACACACACACACACACACACACACACACACACACACACACACACACACAGAGAGAGACCATGTCGCGAAAACCACTTTTTTGGATTCAGGGGACCTCAAAACGTGAAGATCCATCAAAATCTCGACATCGAATTTTTGACATGAATCCAATACTTTCTCTCTATATATATATTTACATATATACATAGGTAAGAGAAAGTAAAAATTTTAAGTTACCATTATACTCTTTCTATATGGTCTATATTTTTGTTAATCAAATTTCCTTAATATAGTTTTACACAGGGGTGGATTAATGGTTAAAAATTAAAATAATTTCAAAATAAAATTAATATAATTTTTTTTTTTATTCTGCCCGTCTAGCCAACTGCCATTGGTCTAAAAAAAATTAAAATAATTATTTATAAAAATCTGGTGGACTGGCGCACAGCACACAACTTTCTCTTACCTTCGGTAATCGAAAGTTGTGTTCTGTGCTTGTCACACCAGATTTTTTGTGTCGGCATGTATTTAGTTCCCGGCAGTAGGGAATATTTAAATTCAGATGTAAAATTTATAAGTATGGGAAAATATTTATATTTTGTTACCATGGCAACCATTTCTCCTATCTTCCCTATGAAGCACAAGAGTAAAGTGTGCTTCAAACAATTTTGAGGGCAAAACGAGAATATACATTTGAAAGAGCATCTAAAAAATAATTGATTTTTGAATTTTAATCAAAATCGTTAGAGCGAATTTTAAGAAAATCGAAAAAAACTGAAAAAGTACATCAGTAAAGTACTAGTAGTCTTTGGCCGATTTTGATTAAAAGCTTATTTTTCCGGTCCCGGGGGGTGTTTAACTTATATATAAAATTTCAGCCTCATAGCTCAATTACTTCATGCTTAAAATTGAACACACACACACACACAGACACACACACACACACACACACACACACACACACACACACACACACACAGACCATGTCGCGAAACCACTTTTTTGGATTCAGGGGACCTCAAAACGTGAAGATCCATCAAAATCTCGACATCGAATTTTTGACATGAATCCAATACTTTCTCTCTATATATATTACATATATACATAGGTAAGAGAAAGTAAAAAGCATGAAGGAATTGAGCTAGGAGGTTGAAATTTTATATTTAAGTTAGACCCCCCCCCCCCCCCCGAGGCGTGAAAATAAGCTTTTAATCAAAGTCAGCCAAATAGTACCAACACTTTGATGATGTACTTTTTCATTTTTTTTCGATTTTCTCAAAATTCACTCCAAAGATTTAGATTAAAATTCATAAATCAATTATATAGTAGGCTGGAAAATAAAGGTCTTCAGGTGGAGCGATTAATCTGCTGGTTTTTATTCTCCAACCCCATTATTCATAAATCAATATTTTTTAGATTTTTTTTTAAATGTATATTCTCATTTTACCCTTGAAATCTTTTGAAGCATAATTTACTCTTGTACTTTTTTTTTAGCACACTTTTTTCTCATTCACACTCACACTCAAACACACATGCACACAGTATTTTCGGCAACTTAGGCCATTTAAGACTTTTACGATAACCGTTAATTATTAATTACATAGGATCTCAAACCAGGTGATTTAATTTAAGCTTCACACAGATTCCAGGTTTTGGCAGATGGATTTTCCAACTTATAAATAAGGAAAAATAAAATTTCTCTTATTAATCCATCTACCAAAACCTGGAATCTGTGTGAAGCTTAAAGTTAATTATTAATATATCTATTTGGGGCCAGGCCTTTCTATTTAAGCCATTTGGTATCCAAATGGCTTAAATTGCCTGGGGTCCGAACCCGCGACGTTCGATATAGTAGGTAGGTACGCTACCAACTACACCAAGCCCTCTTGTACTTCATAGGAAAGAAAAAAATGGTTCCCATGGTAACAAAATATAAATATTTTCCCATATTTATAAATTTTATTACATTCAGGGGGTCAAACTCGGTTTGTTTACATTTTTTCATTCCAAGGGAGTGACGTCATGGAGCTCCTCTTTTTGTAAAAGATCTTTTCGGAACAAACCATTTATAAATATTTATATACGGTATATTATTAATAAAGCAGAATAAATACCAGGGTCTAAATTAGTTTAGTCAGAAACTATAAAATTTGCAAACAAAACAAAATGAATGTGAACTAGGTTATAGGCAGTCAACAATGCTGCCACATAGAAAAATACAAGCAAGGAGGAGCTTCATGACGTGGACCAATCAAAAACTGTGACCGGAAAATTGTTTATTTACTAGTTTCTGGCCAACCTGTGTATTTTAAAGACCTTGATTACATTTTGAATTCAAATTTACTGTATTGTCAGAAAATAAATACATGTCGATAAAAAAATCTGGTGTGACAAGCACAGAACAACTTTTGTTCCCCGAAGGTAAGAGAATGTTGTGTGCTGTACGACCAGGCACATCATATTTTTATTTTTTGAAATTTTAGTAAGGCCTATAACTGAAAATCTTCTGGCCTTGTTATTATCAAATTTGTATGATAATTGATTATTTTAACCCTGTATTGATGAAAATTTAAATTATTACATTAAACCCATATAAAAATCGTAATTAACTTGTTTGAATTGAATTTAAATTCCTTAGTTCCTTATTTCTCTAGTGTTCTAATAAGAAGCAATTTTTTCTCTTCGGATATATATTAAAATAACTGTAGGAAGAGAACCGGCCCCGATGGTATCTGTGAGCCCCCGCCTTGAGCTGGAATGCCCGAAGAGAGAAGAGAGAGAGCCCTCGGGAGCCCCCCCCCCCCCCCCCCGAGAAAGATGATCACAAGATTGATGGATGGACAATGTGAAGACTTGAGGCGCCCCCGCTAAGCAACCAATCGTTTGTTAAGTCATCCAGAGGGACACCTTCAAAAGAATTTCAATTTCCAACAAAATTTTTTTATTAATTGATTGTTTTGCAGAACAAATGGGGCTTTGGTGTCGAAACATTGGAGAGATATCGTTTATCATTCAACAACAGACAATAAAAACAACTTTATTTTGAAAAGGAAATAATTTTTATCTAAAAAAAAAATAATAAATTTAACCTGAGAGTTTTTTTTTTTTTTTGATTACCTTTATGAGAGCAAATTTACTATGGCATAATGAAAAATTGACAAATTTTAAATTCAAATTATTTAATTAATTGAAAATTATTGTAATGAAATATAATCAAACGTATAATTATTACCAAGCTCTCGGGCCTTGGTGTTGAGTCTAGCCTTCTATACCAAGGGTCGTGGGTTCGGATCCCAGGGCAGCCCGATGATTTTATTTAAGCCATTTGGATACCAAACAAGCTACTAATTGGTAATAATTAAAAATACAAATCTGCTGTGACTGGTCGCACAGCACACAATTTTCTCTTACCTTTGGTAATTGAAAGATGTGTTCTGTGCTTTTTTTGTGTCGACATATATATCAATATTTAGTTTCCGCCGATTTACTATATATTATAATTTTGTTTTTATTTATTTTGACCGTTTGGATAGGTACTATTAGAATTCAAGATAAGAAAATTTAATATTTATATTCTGTTACCCTGGTAATCATTTCTCTTATTTTTTCTATGAAATACGAGAGAGCCCTCGGGCTTGGTGTAGTTGCTAGTGTGCTGACATTCTATACCAAGGGTCGCGGGTTCGAATCCCAGGTAGTAGGATGATTTTATTTAAGCCATTTGGTTACCAAATTACCTCCTTTACCCTCTCCCCCTTGTAGTCCACCCTTGGTGTGAGTGTGAATGGGAAAAAAATGTGAGTGTTAAAAATAAACGAGAGTATAGTGTGCTTCAAAAGATTTCAAGGGCAAAATAGATTTATGAATTTGAATCAAAATCGTTGAATCGAATTTTGAGAGAAAAAAAAAATGAAAATCAGTAAATTATTAGTATTTTTTGGTCGATTTTGTTTAAAAGTTTATTTTCACCCCTCAGGATACCCCGCCCCCCCCCCCTTTAAATATAAAGTTCCAACCTCGAAGCTCAATTCCTTCATGCTTTGAATCGAACACAGTCAGACAAACCATTTTGCGGGATCCACTATTTTGAACTCAGGAGACCTCAAAACATGTATTTCCATCAAAATCTCGACATCGAATTTTTACCAATACTTTCTATATATAGGTAAGAGAAAGTAAAAGCAGTTTGGCTTAATCAGATTTTTTAAAACCACCCGAATTCATCCTTAGTAACTGAATATATTTCAACGATTGAAATCTTCTATTAAATTGTCATCCTCGAGCATCATCACCCCTTATCCTAATCAAATTGCTCAACTTGAAAATTGAATGAATTAATTTTCTCCAATTTAATTAATTCGTCTGGAACATTTCAGTGAGAGATTACAAATGGTTCTGATTTAATATTCCAAGATAAAGGAATAAAAATAGGCAGCCACCCACACCAATTCCCACAGCATTTAAACTACATTTCAATTAAGGCGCCTAATTCACTCTACTGATACATAATTATAAGAAGAGGGGGGAGGCTCCCCATGGGTGATATATGGTAATTACCGATGACATTGACAGTTTAATGTGTTAATAATAACACCGCCCTATTGAAATCTCTCTAGCCCATAAATTTAGGACTTTTCCTTCCTTCTGCAAGTTAAGCTTTTATGGAAATGAATAGACTGAAACGAAATCCTTTTTTATTTATCGTTTTACACTATGAATTTTAACAGTTTTTTTTTTTTTTGGTAACTAACACTCGATATATATTTGGATTAAATTGTGAATATTTAATTTTTTTATTCATCTAAATGAATTTGTCAGACTTGCAAAATATTGAAAAAAAATTGAATTAATGAATTTTTTATCTTTTTGTATTTTCTCTTCATTTTATTTTAATTTTCTCTCTCTTTGTTTCTACTTTTCGTTTATTAGAATTCCCTTCCCTCCCCACCTACTCTTTTTTACTTTCTCTTACCTCTATATATGTTAATATATAGAGAAAGTATTGGATTCATGCCAAAAATTCGGTGTCGAAATTTTGATGCATATACACGTTTTGAGATCCCCTGAATCAAAAAAAGTGGTTTTCGCGACATGGTCTGTCTGTGTGTCTGTGAACAAAGAGCTAAGAAGTTGAAATTTTATAGGATATATTATATAAATTTTATAAGTTAGGCGATTCTTCAAAATGATCTTCGATATTTTTGATATTATTAATTGGGGCATCTCATTTACAACTTAAGAAATCAAAACAAAGAAATTCCTAATCCGAGAATATGCTTTTCCTTCTCAATATACCAGCGGTAAGCTTATGTTTAATTATAATTATAATCTAATGTATATTATTTAAATTTAAACATTTGTCGCTTTTATTAGAAATTACACGTGAATATTTGATTGAATATTGATAGTTTTATTAATAATTTCATTTAAAATACTAATCCAATATCCAAATTAACAATTTATTATTTAAACCTATGTATCATCAGCTTTTGAGGGTTGGATGATGCTTATGAAAGCGAGTCTGATTACATTGTCATTCATATACGGTGCTATTTTATTCATTGAATACTATTAAAAATTCTATTAGGTCTCTTATTAGAATAATAATGTGGATTTGGTATATTTGTTTTACTTTCTCTTCCCTATATATGTATGTTAATATACATATAGACCTATATATATAGAGAGAAAGTATTGGTTTCATGTCAAAAATTCAATGTTGAGATTTTGATGGATATACACGTTTTGAGGTCCCCTGAATCCAAAAAAGTGGTTTTCGCGACATGGTCTTTCTGTCTGTGTGTGTGTGTATCCAATTTTAAGTTTGAAGGAATTGAGCTAGAGGGTTGAAATTTTATATTTAGGTTAGACATCCTCCTGGAGCGTGAAAATAAGCTTTTAAACAAAATCGGCCAAAGACTTTACTGATGTAATTTTTCCCAGGCATTCTTATTTAAGCCATTTAAATGCCTTAGGAAGATTTAATAATTTGGCATGAGTTTTGGACTTAAATTCCAGCAATTATAAACATAATAATTATGTACCTCCTGATAATTCTTATAGCTCTACAAAAAATACCGTTGCTATTACATTTAGGTTCTCTATTATGTTAAGTCCTTCGGTGTTAAAAGAATTTTCAAACTTTAGCCTACCTTTTTTTTTTACCGAAAGAAATGAAAATCATAATTAATTTTTTAGATTTACAACTTCTGCACTGAAAAGTTGATATTTGAAATTAGTTTAAAATTAGCCTTACTCAGTTCAAACAATTGTTTCCGCCCACTTGGAGCCCCTCCCGAGACTAAAATGTTGTTCACCATTTAAATATTTAATTAATTAATTTAATTTTTTCCTTATTTCTTTCTATTACGCGATGTGGGCATTATTATTGACTTACTTAATTTGAAATCTTTTACAATGTTGTTATTTGTACTGTTAACGTACTTTGTTGTTAACTGTATTTGTTTGTTGTTATTTACAATGTTATTATTTTCCCAAACCTATTTAAGGAGCTAAAATGCATTTTATTGTACAGGGTACAGGAATAACTAGTTAACTTTTCATTTTAATTTTCTCAGCATTTATTCAAATCAAATAGAATTTTATAAAATTCCTTGAAATTTGGAACACCTTTTAAGAAATTATAAAAGAACAATTTTGCAATATTAAATTATTATAATATTTTTAATAAACTAGTGATTTTTTTTTTATTTATTATTTAAATATATACTCAATTCCAAAAAGAATTTATAAGTTTCCGGTTTTTTTTATGACATTTGTTGTTGTTTTTGTTAACTGTTTGAAGTTCGGGGTGTAACATTATCTTTCAGAAGGTGATTATTTTTCCAATGGCATGGTTAGTCATAAAATAAAATGAATAGACTGGTCCCCTACCCTCTCTACCTTTTAACGCCCCGGTCTAATTTCATTTTAATAGACCCCACTTAACCATCAAAGGATCATCATCTTCTCGTTTAAAGCCGTCTATTAATTAACTCTCACACTCAAAGCCTATTAAATATACAGTGCGAAATACAATTTGGACAGTTCTTATGCATTAGAAGAATAAAATGTATATAAATTTTTAGACAAATTCATAAATAATTACTTTTAAAAAAAAGATAGCCCTCGCCTTATTACCAATAATTGATTTTAAGTTTAAATTTATATACCGGGTACATAAAAGAGTTTTGTCATCTAAATTTAATATAAAAAATGGAGTCTCACTTTGCTTCTTAATGTACCAGGTACACTACCCAGATCTCAATTTTAATTATTTAAACAAATGATGTGGTATCAGGTCTTATTATATTTTAGAAAATTTCTGTTGTCTATGAATAAAATATCTCAAGAACGAAAAGAGCTAGAAGGTTGAAATTTTATATTTACTTAAAGTACACCAATGGAACGTGAAACGAACCTTTTGAATAAAATCGGCCAAAGAGTACTAGTACTTTACTGATGTAATTTTTCAATTTTTTCGATTTTCTCAAAATTTGCTCTAGCGATTTTGTTTAAAATTCAAAAATCAATTATTTTTTAGATGCTCTTTAAAATGTGTATTCTCATTTTGTCATTGAAATCTTCTGAAGACCACTTTACTCTTGTACTTGATAGGAAAAATAGGAGAAATGGTTGCTATTGTAATAAAATATAAATATTTTCCCATACTTATAAATTTCACATCTTGAAATTCGAATGTACCTTACTGTCGGAAACTAAATATATGTCGACACAAAAAATCTGATGTGACAAGCACAGAAAACTATCGATTACCGAAGATAAGAGAAAGTTGTGCTGCGCGACCAGTCACACCAGATTTTTTTTTCAATGTAGTGTAGAAGTTATCTTTCACTCTCAGTTGCTAAAATATCTTGGAATTTCTGAGAAGTCTACTTCAACAAACTGTTAATGGACAAATAATCAAGAATTTCTTATTTGGTTTCTAAACGATTAGCACTTTTAGGTTCAATGTTGAGAAAGATTTTGGAAGATTTGAATTTTCATTCAATTTTTTTTTATAAGAACTTAATTTTTTTTACTTTTTTAAAATTTTTTAATTTAGGTGTCATATTCGAATCCAAAATTTGTGCCGCTATTTATGTTAAAGAAATGTCAATAGTTTGAGAAGCACTTCACCACACCTAGTAAAAAAAAATTTTTTATTTTGACAACATAATAATTAATTGCTATATTATTAATATTTATTATATACTAGATGAGTTAGGTATTGGAATGTCTCCTGGGAGGGAATGTCGAGTCGGATGTACAATACAGTAGACAGTACAACATGAGAGTCAAATGTAAACATAGGCATGCATTCCGAGTCTCCTGGATTCAAGCAAACAGAGCCATCGGCGGCTCATAAAAAGTCGCTTGGTCCCTCTCCCCTCCAGAACCCCTGCCTTTCGCCAATACAAACACTAGCATAGAATGGAATATCTACTTAATAGTAGATAGTGAAGAGATAAAAGTAAGCAACGAATTGTGTACTTTTCGGAGTATTCTTCCACGAGAGCGACAAATTCTTTCTTGTTTTTCTTTCTTTGATTTCATATTAACAATTACTTTCTATATAGTTATATATAGTTAATGTGTTTTTTGACATCAAAGGAAGGTTTTGCAGATATTAACAATAATTAAAAATTTCATATCTGTTAAAAATATTCAATTATTTTAAAAAAATCTGGTGTGACTGGTCGCACAGCACACAACTTTTTCTTACCTCCGGGAATCGAAAGTTGTGTTCACTCCAGATTTTTTGTGTCAACATATATTTAGTTCCAGACAGAACGGAACATTTGAATTCAGATGTAAAATTTATAAGTATGGGAAAATATTTATATTTTGTTACCATGTCTCTCATATGAAATACAAGAGTAAAGTGGTCTTCATAAGATTTCAATGGCAAAATGAGAATATACTTTTTAAAGAGAATCTGAATAATAATTGATTTTTGAATTTTAATCAAAATCGTTGAAGCTAATTTTGAGAAAATCGAAAAAAACTGAAAAAGTACATCAGTAAAGTACTAGTACTCTTAAGCCGATTTTGTTTAAAAGCTTATTTTCACGCTCCAGGGAGGTGTCTAACTTAAATATAAAATTTCAGCTTAATAGCTCAATTCCTTCATGCTTAAAATTGAACCCAGACAGACAGACAAACACACAGACCCACACACAGACAGACCATGTCGCGAAAACCACTTTTTTGGATTCAGGGGACCTCAAAACGTGTATATCCATCAAAATCTCGACATCGAATTTTTGACATGAAACTCTCTCTCTCTCTATATATATACATAGAGGTAATAGAAGGTAAAAATGTTACTTTGAACAGGAAACAAAAACCAAAAACTTCACACTTTTTCAAGGCCTAGGCATAAACTTATTATTTTCTAAATCTATTATTTATTTTTTAAGTTTATAATATATTAAAGAGATTAGAAGGTCAATTTATTTGTTTGTTTTTCAAAAATAAAATGTTACTTAGTACACCTGAAGAAAGTACTCTATTATATTTACAAGTTTCCGAGGCATTCTAAAAAAAATTTTCACGGTCGGGAAAAGAATTTTTCCGCAGGGCGGAAAACTTTGGTTCCGCAAAAACAAAATTTTTCGCAGAAATATTTTTGAGTTTAGGCCCTCCCCCTCGAAAAAAATTTCTATATACGCCCCTGAAATAATATGTATATTCCTTCCCAATCCGGAATGTTTCTTCCGTTAGTTTGTTTGAATTTTTTTTGTATGGTAAAACCTCCAACAAACTTCCTGAAGGCATTGGTCCAGCGTGTACTAATCTAATATTGATATAAAAATACAAAAGCAAAAATCTTTTTGCGAAATGACTGAATTGTTCCAAGTCATCTTAAGTTGCTTTCTTAACGGTAAAAAAAATTCTAGAGAATTTTGAAAAAAAAAGACCTTCAAATAAAACCCACACATCCTTTCGTTGATCAATTTCAACGCCATTTTTATTCTCAATCCTGATTATAATGGCCTGACTGACCAAAAAGGGCTTAAAATGGAGTGACGTGTGATTATTATAGTTTGCACTTTGCATGTTGATGAGGGGATGCATGTCTGCGCCTTGTAATTATTCATAAGCTATCTTAAATAAAAATCGAGTTCGATATAATCGAAAAATGAATTTTGGACGTCTACCAAAACGAGCATAGGAAGTAATTCGTGTGAATGAACATATTGATAAAATGATCGATGGTTATAAAATTTGATTCCACTTTAACAAGAAAATTAATGTCTTCATTTATTTAAAAAAAAAAATATATATTCAATTAAGAAATTATTAGCTTATATACATGTATAAGTTCTTATGCAAAAATTATGAGCTATTTTATTATATAAATTTTCTTTTTCTATTCAAAACAAAACTACTTGTGGTCTCATCAGACCACTAGTTCCAGCTCGAGACTACTCAGAGTTAATGAATAAAGCAATTAGTGAAAAGTCATTAAATCATTTATATTATGGTGCAAGAAAAACTTTGAGCTCTTAATCCATCCAAAAAGTACAGATAAGTCTAATGAAAGTAAAAGGAATGTCCAATGATGACGGGAATGTGAAGGTGAAGCAAAGGGCAAAAGAAGTGTCGGAGTCACTTCATCACCTTCACAACATCTTCCCCTGGGAATCTAATTTCTTTTGATTTGTTTTAGATACCATTATAACTTGTTAATATTAATATATAAAGGAGCCATTTTATAATTTAATCAAGCTGTCAGTCAGTCTGTCCATCTCTCCATCTCTCCCTCTTATACATTGTAATAACAGTCGTAAATTCACATGTAAATACACTTGTTATATTATTTGACCCTTCTCACACTTTTAGAACAATGGTGAAAAATTTTACATATTAGATGTTCGGTATATTTTTTTTATGTTATATAATAATTTAATAGCTTCTTAGGCTTTCTTAAATATGTAAAGATTTAATACTTTCAAAGGAGTGATTTCAGACAGATCACGGGGATGTGGGCCCAACCCCCCCCCCCCCCCCCCGCCCGAAATTATATAAATAAATGAAAAAAACATGGTGTATTCCTTTCAAAATTTTAAATACTTTTTTTTTTTTTTTTTAAACACACAC
>JAKCPI010009510.1:0-23444 GCA_023213315.1 Euborellia annulipes | reverse complement strand
GGTGGATCTAGTTATAAAACAAAAGATTAGATCAATTTTGTAAACTGTGATAAAAATTTGAAAATTATAACAAAATCTCGTTTGTTCTAATTTAAAGATTTTATCCAAACTTTCTTTTTTTTTTCTAGTTGGCAGACGTCCATTAGAACATTATAATATTATTCTAAAAAGTGACTTGGGAATAATAATAGGACATCTCCATAATATTTTGAATATTTACATTACAACCCTAAAATAATACCGTGTCTAGTCTTGTTGATAAATATCGCATTTAAGATAAGCAGCGAGCGAGGGGCTAATCTCCTTAACACAGATACAGTAGACAAGCCCTTAAGGTCGCATTATCATATCCATATGCATACATGAAGCCAGCCAGCTCTGTTTGAATAATATAGACTCCACTAACTGATCCAAAACGGCGATAGATAAACACCGACCGCCTTAGGGGGTGGGGAGTGGGGACTAAGCCTCAAAACACTCCCTAAAGGGTGTTTGAGACAATGCTAAAAAAATGTTATGAATAAATCAAAAATATTTTAAATATATTGTGAGATACTATCGTCTCCCACGATTCTTATTTGGCTAGGAGAGAGAGACATTTTCAAATAAAAATTATGACATTTGAGATAGGAAATAGCACAAGGGAAGATAAAAATATTTATAGAAAAACATAAAGAAGCTAATGGAAGAAGAGTAATATATGATCAGTGAGCTTATTTGTATTTTTGGTAATAGAAACATTTTATTTATTACACTACAAAAATTGTAACAAGAAAAAAACTCATTTTTCCTTTAAATCTATAATGAAATTCCTTATTACTGTTTCTAAGGAAGGAGGCAGGGCAGAGGCAGTCAAGAAAGAAAATTCCCTGAATGCTTTACCAATCAGCTGGAGACGTTTCGGTCCATTTATTATAAACCATCCTCAGTCCATTCATGGAATTAAATTTTTTCGGTGCTCAGGGGCCCACATCTTGTGGGTACGTGGATGGCGACCACGAGTTGCCCTTACAGATAGTCCCTTCGTTCTTTCTATTATATGGCCTCAGTTACCGAGAAGACTGGGTGTATGTGTGTGTGAGTGTGAATGGGTAAAAATGTGAGTTAAAACACTCACATTTTTTTCCCATTTTCCATATTAAAACATATGTGTGCTTGAAACAATTTTGAGGGCAAAATGAGAATAATCATTTTGAAGAGCAATTGATTTTTGAATTTTAATTAAAATCGTTAGAGCGAATTTTGAGAAAATCGAAAAAAAATTCTTTTATTTTTAACGCCGGCCTGTTCTTTTTCTTCCGGTTGCAAAAAAAAAAAAAAAAAAAAAAAACATTCTTCCGACCCCGCACTGCGGGAAGAAGAAGAAGTTAAATATTTTTCGAGATCTTTATATTTGAATATTCAATGAATAGCTCGATTCGGACTTGATTAATTAAATAGAAATTGGGTCTAAATGGCCTCAGATGTCGAAAAAGACTTTAAGAGAAAAAATTTCCTCCCTAAGGAAACCTTCTTGAACGATATTCTCTCAAAAACTCAACCGGAATTGAGGTAATGCATCGTTTCATAACGCTTTCAGAAGCAGAGCTTGTACGTAAAGAATTTCCATTAAAAGAAAAGGAAAAGAAATGGTACAGGTCACCAAGAGTGAGAAAATATGGTTTTGCAAGCACTCGCCATAGTATATAGGGGAGAGGGGGGGACATTGGGACACGAGGCACATTGGGACATTCGAATTTTAGCTCTACTAAATATAAAGTTTGAGTTGTACTCTTTGACCGTTAGGGTGCATTAAGTACCCATTTTATTAAGAAAAGATTTTCTATATTAAAATGGGCACATTTAGTAGAGCTAATATTCGAATGTACCGAGACCAGAATCGCTGGACACATTTACAATTTGTGAACCAGTGTATAAGGATCTCGGAGAATAAGAAGTCAGATATATGCCCCGGTTAAAAAAAATTTTTTCTCGGGTTCCTATATCTGAAACACACTTACTTTGCCATTGGCCAAATGGGTTTTCCGACGGCCATTTAATTAAGTTAAAAAAAAAAAAAATAATATTCGAATGTCCCAATGTGCCTCGTGTCCCAATGTCCCGCACTCTCCCCTACATGATTAGAGAAATAATAATTTCAGCTCCAGGCAGGCCCTCAACAGGATACATTTTACCTAAAAATTATTATAAATCATAATTATATTATTCCAAATTTTTTTTTCTTTCCAGCAGTTTAATTTTTATAAAATTCCATTCACTATTTTTTCGAAAGGACGCCTAATTTATATTCTGACACGTTAATTCACTATCATACCCTAAGGGTGGATGCAATTTTAGTCTTAATAAAAAAAATAAAAATAAAATAAAACTTGGACATCTCATATTTTTTAAATTATACGTTAATATTTATGGGTAATACCCATTAGAGCCGACACCTGTTGGTTGGCGTTAAGGTGAAAGCAATCAATGTTCTATTTGAAAGTCTAAATTGGGGGTGGGAAATAATATTTACGAGCGGAGAGGGCATCTTAAATTTGGCTCCCCTGGCGGGCTCTTCTGATGAAGCAAAAACAAAATGACATCCCGCTGCGAAAGAACTCGGGGGGGGGGGGGGGCACTCCCCACTCCTTCTTTACTTTTGTCTGAATTCATTTTAAAGCTCCTTCTGGCTAATGTATAAATTAAATTCAAAAATTTACTAACTCAAAATAGTTTATTGTTTTTCTCTTAGTTAGCCAATCTTCTTGGATGCCCGGAGATATTGAAATATATATGGGCGGAGTAAAAAAAACTGACGTTTCGGCCCCTTGTTTAAGCCATCTTCAGAGATTAACATTTTCAAAAACTGATGTTATTATCAACACTTTGTATTCATACTACCAAATAAAAATACAGTATTGCATAGATAGTACAATCAGTTTCAATATTAACCACCGCCCCTAGAGAATAGAGTCGTGAAGTAAGGCAACCAGAGCGCTTAGCTGCCGTAATGTTGTCCCACGAAATGGTATTTCCACTGAAGCATAGTGCTGCGATTTTTGTAACGAAATTGTATTTATGCACACCCCTTTGAATTTTACTCTACAACTGAAAAAAAAAAAAATTGATGACCCTAGTTCTTAAAGTTTCTCAGATAATTTGGTACGGATTGGTCACCGATCCAAATAATAGGGGTATTCATGATCTTGTATATACGACGTCCTATCGTCTTAAAAGCCTCCTATTTCTTATTTGAGTATACGAATTAAGACATTTTCCTCTCATATTGCTAAATAGTACATACGACGGTCACAGGTCTGTTATATCGGTGTCGTATGTTGTAAATCGATTCCCGCCTTTAGAAATGTCAAAGTTATATTCTAACCTAAAAAGTGTTTGTGCAGTTTGTGTTTTGTTTTCAAGTGTTTAGTGTGTTGTTTTGTTTGTTTCTCTTATTTATTTATTTAAAAATATAAATGAATGAGATATGTGAGACAATTTTAAAAAGAAAAAGACTTTTAGTAGGTTATGAATGTTGTTCGATCTCACCGATAGTCATCAAATACGACATAGGACAAATTTATTTTTGGTCCGTTCGTTAACTTTTATGCTAAACTGTTTACGATTTAAAACATTTAGGACAAAACACAAGATCATGAATACCCCTAATATATTTATTTGGCCTTAGGACTAAATGTTAATATTTTCAACAAATATTTATTAATTTCTAAGAATCCAACGTGTTCTTGTTGCACTGACATATTTTTCTTGCTTTTAGGCTATCTATTTCTCTGCTCTAAAATTTCGTGAACAAATTTGACTTGTAGCATCATAAAAGCTGGATCCTCTCCTCCATGGCGAGATAGAGACGTCTTGGCCGGCTCTGACAGCCTTCACGGCTGCATCCGCCCTCAACAACCCTGCATTTAACGTCAAATTCAAAGACAATAACCAAAGAGCCTTGATCCGCCCTATGATTAGCATTCCGATTTCTTAGTTGTTGTCTCAGGTGGTAATTAATCCGTCCACAGCTTGTCCAGCGATAAAGAAAAAATAACAAAAATACAAAACATATTAACATATAACATTGACTAAACAGCCCAGCTATAATCAAGATATCACCACTTGAATATTATAATTATCCAAGAAAAGGAAAATAAATACCTAGACTCTTTAAAAGACAATTTCAGGAGATAAAAATCATTAGATAAACATTTTTTTCATTAATTTTATTTCAACGTTTTTTTTTTTAAATAATAATAATTTGTCTTTCAGCATCATAGATCATTTAGGCATTTAAAATTTATTAGCTAGCACAGAGCGCAAAAATATTGTCAACTATTGATTGATGCTTAATGAGTGATGCCGAGAGAATTATGGACCGAAACTCCTCAAACTACGCTGATTTTTGAGCCTTTGTACCTTCGAAATATTAGAAAATAAACTCATTTGGAAAAATAAAAAAATTTTATTTTTTGTTTTTCCCTTCCTACACCCTTGCCGAAAAATCAGCGTAGTTTGAGGAGTTTCGGTCCATATTGTCAACTCGTTTAATAACTCTGAGTGAGTGATCAATACCAAAGCTCGGATGGGTGGCCATGAAAAACAAGCGCGTGAAAGATAGCCATCGATATCTATAAATAAATAAATATATAGACGGGTCTAAGCCTATATCCTACAGATCAAACCAAACTGTTTTTAGGACATACTAGTATATCCTGAGGCAAACTAATTTGTCCTTAGTGTATTGTTGGTTTCTTCTAAGCGAAAGTTGTTTATCCTAACTTGTATATGTTTATTAAAGCATTTGTAGTTTGTATTATTATTATTATGGGAGTTTTTAATTATAGACCACATTTTGTAGTTATTATTTATTAAAAATATAAATACCGGGTTTCGACTCTTTATTCCGCAGTCGTTTTCAAGTACTGTGCACTTGCTCCGACTCAAGTAAAATAACGTTGTACAGTATTTATAGTTTTAATAAATAATTTATTCAAGACGTGGTCTATAATTAAAAACTCCAATATTAATTATCCTAACGTAGTTAGGATAAACTAGTTTGTCCAAGAAAAAACTTGCAGGGGTTCAGATCTTGTCTGTTTCGGTCAGTTCCAATAAGGTTCTCCTTACATGGACGTATTCAGAGCAGTGGCGTAGCGAGGGGGGGGCAAGGGGGGTCATCATGCCTCAGACGCTACTCACAAAGGGACGCCAAATGGTCTGCAAAACAAAAAAATTGCTGGATAATTTTTATTTTTACTATAATTGATTTATGGAAAATATATTTTAAATTTAGTGCCAGTGTAATAATAATTTTGTATATTTTACATTATATGGTTTTCGAATGGGTGGGGGGCGCTAAGAAGGTATTGTGCCCCGGGCGAGAGTTAAGCTCGCTACGCCACTGATCCAGAGGGGGGCAGCTTGCCCCCCCTTCCAGACTTGGGATAAAAATTAAAAACAAATATATAAATAAAAAACTGAAAAATTTACCCCATCTGTGAAAAGATTAAAACTACGAGTGACGCCATCCTCTATCTCCAGTTAGATTATGACATTAAATAAGTAGAATAATAAAATGTATATCAGAAAAGTTGCCCCCCCCCCCTCCTTCCATTTTGAGCTGGATACGCCCATGTTTCCTTAGAAAAAAAAAACAAATTAAAACCACTTTATTGAATTCTCAGCTTCGAAACTGTAACCCAGGACGAGCTAGTTTGTCCTAGTATAAACTAGTTAGTAAACTGTAACATACATTTAAAGTAAAAAAAAAAAAAAAAAAAACAATTCTTCTTTTCTTCGCCAAAATATAGGAACTTTTTTGATGTTTACGTATTAATTTTTTTTTCTAAATGTAGGCGTAAAGAACTCCAGGTAAATGACCTAATCTCTATACGCACATACGTGAAAGAACCCACGCATAAAAAATAAAAAGCTATTTTAATTAAAATATATTTCACCCTTTAATAATTGATATTAGTCAAAATAAAAGCATTAAAAAAAAAGAGAACGTTTCAAAGAAAAATTTTTAATTAATTTCAAGTAAATAATGAAATTCCCGTATTTTTTGAATGAATTTATTACTTTTAAAAAGATAAAAATTAATGAAAAACTTTTTACTTTCTACTTCTCTCATTTCTTATCAAATAAGTCTATTAGGTCTATTTATCTCCATTTTTTTTTTATTTTTAATATGAAAGGCGAGAATGACGAAAAAAAAAATCCCCAACTTCAAATTCATTTTTTTTTTTTTTCAGAAGATGATTTAAAATGTATTTTAATTAAAAAAATTATTCGCAAAGTTCCTTTTTTTTATGAATGGATTTAATTAATTATGTTCATTTCTTTGAATTGCAATTAATCTTTTTAGGGGGGGGGGGGTTGAATTCTTTTTTAAGAAAGTTTCTCTCTTAGTTCGTCGGCGTTGGCTTGGTTATTTTTTTTTTTCCTCGTTCACCTCAAAAAGTTTTCAATAGGAATCTATTGACTTTAGGGATTTTTTTTTCAAGAAGTTTATTGACGGTTCACCACAAGACAGAGAGCAAACCTCAAACATCAACCGCCCTCAACCACCAAGCAATGAATCTCTTTTTTTCCAATTAAAACACTCTTTTCTTCTCTTAATTCACGCACATATCTTTTTTTTTTTTGGGAAAATTTTTAAAACTCATTGAGTTGAAAAAGAAAACTTTTAGAAAAAATTAAAAAATATCGCTATGTAATTTTAAATGAATTTTTCTAATTAAATCTTCTAATTAGAAGTATTTTGAATTGAATGTTTAGAAAAGTTCTTTTAAATTTATTTAACTCGGAGAGGAGTGATTGCATCAATGAAGATTATCTAGCTGGGGTTGGGTTAGAACCCTCTACTCTTTATTAACTAAAAAAAAAAATCCTCTCATTGTAAATGTATGTTTAAATGAAAAAGTTGTGTTCTACCAAATGGACAAATGCAGAAAAAAGTAAATAAGTAGGCTAAGTTTTTTGGCAAAAAAATAAACTTCTAATCCTATATTTCGAATGCATTAATTCATTATTATCTTTCGTCAACGACTATAAATGAAGTATAGATGCTATAATTTTATTTAACTCACACAATCAAACAACATATGAAGGATTAAGTTATCCACCTACCGGTTCCATTTTCTTTTTACTAGTTTTAATAAAATTTGTCTAGTCACCGTTTTAGGTCTGCTCCTCGTTCGATGAACCAAAATTACAAGTCTAATTGAAATGTTTTATTTTCTATTAGAACAAAGAGATGATAAATCCTAAAGGTTATTGGAAATATTAGAAAAGGAATGACTTCTTCAAAACTTTCTCGTATATTCTTTTGGAATTACGTCTGTGGGCGTGTGTGTGTGTGTGTGTGTGTGTGCGATTTCTTAAAAACGTAAGAAAAAAATCGAGGAAATCCGGTATATACTCCTTACACCAAAATTGTACATTTCTATCAACCTTTGGAGTAAATACGTCACCTGGAGGTACTACTTTACCTAAAAAGTTTTTTCAAAAATTTTGAAATTTTCAAATTTTTTGACATATCATAAAATACTCTATTTTAAAAAGTTTTTATTCTTTGGCATTTTTTTGAAAACTGAACAGTTTTTGAAATAATTAACAAAGAAAAAGACATTTTTCGTTAATTTAGACAAAACAAATATAAACAAATGAACTATTTTTTAGATGCTCTTTAAAAAGCATATCAGTGAAATTTTGAAAATTGTTTAAAGTTCACTTTACTGTCCAAGCATTCATAGCTCAGCGCCATCTATGAATCGTGTGATCAAGTTTGGAACTTAGGTGCTAAGGGCAATTAAATATATCTCGACAAAAAAAATCTGGTGTGACAAGCACAGTACACAACTTTCTCTTGCCGATGGGTAAGAGAAAGTTGTGTGCTGTGCGCCAGTCACACAGGATATTTCTGATATCTCTCCAAAATAGGAGCATATCCTAACAGCAAATTTATTTTTATCTCTCTACAAAAATAATTTGATGTAAAATTTACAGATGAAAAAATTAATGCATTTCTCGAACCATATATGACTTGTTTAATTATATTCTTCCTCATAGCTGTTGATTTATTTTAAGAGGGATATAAATAATAGAAATCTAATTATATAGTATTTCGTGACGTAGAAAAGGTTTATTTATATTTATTATATATTGATTCAAATTAGAATTTCAATGTGTAAATTTTCTTCTTAAAACGTTCACAAAGATAATAAATTAAATTATATCTGCTATCCTTATTTTCTCTCTCTTTCTTTCTTTGTTAATAGTTTGTTTAAATATGCATACCTTGACGCTTACTGGACTCGAACCCGGAACCATCAACCAAAACTGACCAGACCGTTAGTAAGAGAGAAAATCTCTAAATTAATTTTCGTAAATTTAAGTATTAAAAAAAAATCCGAAGAGGAAGCAGAAATTTGGCAATTAATAAATTATCAACCATCTGGTATCAAACCTTCAAATAATTATAAGAATATTTGAAATTTTAATGTTTGTTTTAAATTTTTTTTAAATTTTATATTTAAATAAAATTTTGGTTAGTTAATAGTCTATTGCAGTGATCTTCAAAATTTGAAGACTCACGGATTCCTTAAAACTATAGTGTGTTTCACCGAAAAAACATATATGTTTTTTCGGTGAAACACATCACACTCAAAAATATATCTTTAAATATTATTTATAATAGACTAGCCACCCAGAGCTCGCTACGCTTCGCTGCGCTACGCATCGCTCACCCTGCGTGGCTAGCTGGGGGCTCCGCCCCCCAGACCCCCCACTGGGGGGCATAGCCCCCCAGACCCCCCGTGTTTTTTTTATGACTTTACGTCTTCTTTTGTGACTTAACGTCTTCTTTTATGACTTAACGTCTTCTTTTATGACTTAACGTCTTCCTTTGTGACTTGACGTCTTCTTTTGTGACTTGACGTCTTCTTTTCTGACTTAACCTCTTCTTTTTTTCTTTTTATTTTCACTACTCATACCCTGGACCAAATTTCTTTACCAACTAATTTTATTTAAAAAAAAATAAAATAAAAACAAATTGTCATTCTAATATTACTGTATTTTTTTTAATTAATAATTTACATATAAATGCTTTTTTTTTTTATTTTACAAACAACTTAATTTTTTTAATAATACATTTTATTTAGATAATATCATTCCAATCTTTCTTCTTCCTCTCATTTTTCCAAAAATTCAATGTCTTCCAATGATTACATTTTCAAGTACCACTCATCTTCAAGAGAACTATCATCTTCTTTTTAACTCCCGAAATTTTCGTCAATGTTCATTTCTAGTGTCGTTTCTATTGGTTTCTTCAACTTCCAATTCATTCATCATTTCTCATGAAGGACTCAGCAATATTTTACATGAAAAAAAAACAAACAAACAAAAAAAAAACATTAATAAATAAGTTATAATTAATTATTCGGTTACATGTTTTTTAATACCACAATTTATATATTAGTTATTTTTTAATTTTATCTTTTAAATATTTTCTATATTCACATTATTTTGCATTCATTTCAAAAAATTACCCTTACTTATTTTAAAATTTTACAATTTTAACGTTTATAACTTGCACATTATTTATTATTATTTTTAAGGTTATGGAGAAAGAAAAACCAGCGACTGCTTTCCACGTTAAAATAATTTATTCGCAGATATTTCGGTAAGCTTAACGCAAACCATCCTCAGTGGTTCAAATTATATGATTGTGGAGCGTTTAACAAACTCATAAAATGCTTGAGAAGCCATTCTATACATGGAGGGACAAAACCACATGAAGCAAGTCACTGAGAGAAAAACAGCATCTACAGTATATACATAAGACACAATCGAATTTTTTGTATGCTTTACGATAATTTCTCACAGTGACCCACCAGGCGCGTGTACTTTCTAATACTATTTCTAAACTATTAGAAAGTACACGCGCCTGGTGGGTCACTGTGAGAAATTATCGTAAAGCATACAAAAAATTCGATTGTGTCTTATGTATATACTGTAGATGCTGTTTTTCTCTCAGTGACTTGCTTCATGTGGTTTTGTCCCTCCATGTATAGAATGGCTTCTCAAGCATTTTATGAGTTTGTTAAACGCTCCACAATCATATAATTTGAACCACTGAGGATGGTTTGCGTTAAGCTTACCGAAATATCTGCGAATAAATTATTTTAACGTGGAAAGCAGTCGCTGGTTTTTCTTTCTCCATAACCTTAATACTGTTGACCCAGCATACTTAGTTTCGTTTATTATTATTTTTAATGGAATCTTTCAAATTTTAAAAACAATCATTATATTTTTCTAATACAAAATCATTCTATTATCAAAAGTTTTCAATATGTATATAAAAAATATTTCTTGTTTCTTAACCTACCCATTCTCAATCAAAAAATATAAATGTAGTCACATAAAACTATTATTACCTTAAAAGATTTTCATCTGATTGATTCAAATCTTGTAGTCTTCATTTATAAGAATTCGTAATTCATGCTGCTCTCCTCCTCCCCTTCAACCAGCCGATCCTCACCACTGTAATTATTTATCTTCATTATTATCATCCAGAAGTTTCTTTCGTCGATCATTCTAATAAAAATTTACAAAAATCAATATACAAAATAACAATATGCTGGTCAACTCCTACCCTTCAACCAGCCATCCTTACCACTGTATTTATTTATCGTCATCATTATCATCAAGAAGTTTCTTTCGTCGATTGTTATACATAGGCCTTATACGCCTCCATTCTTCGCAGTTTTGAGTCTTGTTCATCCAATTGTGCGCCACTCTCTTTAATTAATTCGCTCACCCTGCGTGGCTATGAGGGGCTCCGCCCCCAGACCCCCCGTGTTTTTTATGACTTAAAGTCTTCTTTTAAGACTTAACGTTCTTCTTTATGACTTAACATCCTCTTTTATGAATTCAACTTCTTTTATCCACAATTCAACTTTACTCTAACTCTTACTAATTCATCTTTCACACTTTCACACTCTTTTAATCATTCATACGCTCAGCCTACATCCTGCACCAACCATTGCCACCACCATTACAATAATAGTGATATCAACCACCAACTTCAAAAAAATTCATTTCCATTCTCATCCTAATCATTTATTTTTTATAATTTACTAAATTACTCTTTCTTTTTCCTTTCTTAGTACTTCTTCATTGAACAAAAAAAAAAAAAAACAACACTAAGAAAAAATCTATCTACCCTAAATTTTCCAACAGAAATAAGAAAACACTAAGAAGTTTCATTCTTATTGTATTAAAATTTCGAATACATTTTCTTTATTAAACTATATGTTCAATTTTTATTTATTAACAACCAATTATTATATTCGTTATGTTTATCAAATTTTAGGATTTTTTTTTTATGTTGGTAGAATCTAAATGCATAAGTTATTATCCATTCAAAATGATAAAAACAAAAGATTTGACTAAATTTTATAAAATTTCAGGATTGTTATTTAATGATATCAAAACGTTCACTAAAAAAGGTTAGGCTCCGATTCGCCTGGGGAGAACCCTCGCTAATCCTTTATTGCCATTGCCAAAGAGAAAACAATGAAAAATCAAAAGGTCTACAAAAAATTCCTTTTTTTGCCATTGGTAAATTGAAAAACTCGAGGAATCCAAAGGCCCACAAACATATTAGGTTTTTTGCCACGAAATGGCTTAAATAAGAATGCTTGGACCTAAATACACCGTACATATACCTGGTGGGCCAATAGTGCTTGAGATTATTAACGGACATTTTTAAAGTTTTCAATTTTGCAAAACATCAGATGATTGTACTGAAGATGATTTCATATCACTGGGGTCGAATTATCCGAATTGGGATTGTCCAGGTTAATTAAACTCCCAGGATAAGACGTTTCGGCCTGAATTTATTTGACCATCTTCAGTTATCGGGAATTATACACACAGTGCAAGTGCACATGTGATCAAACCAGAACTCGTCAATAATAAAATATATTTGCTTCATACCAAATTCTATGGTTCCTGTGCCCAAGCTCAGAGAATACTGAAGATGGCCAAATAAATTCAAGCCGAAACGTCTTATCTTGGGAGTTTTATTAACCTGGACAATCCCAACTTGGCTGATATCTCCAATTCTCCACTATAATCACATCACAGCCACAACCTCAAAATCAAAGTTATGTTTATTTAAATGGAACGCCCTGTATATTATTGCATATTTGGATTCTACGGCCAATTTTAGTATGACTTTATGTCATGCAATGTATTCCAAACCAAATCGTTTAGCCGCAAATCGAGTTTTTGTAAAAAAAACTGCTGTCTAAAAAAATTGAATATCGCGCGAACCATAAAACTTAGAGGACTGTTCTTTTGTGATGTTACTAACCATGAAATGTACTATTGTAGGCCAGATGGGTATTCTTGTGTTAGGAGTAATGGCCATGCAAATTTGGAAAATTACAATCATGGATCAACCAAGGATAACTCCATTTTTTCAATTATTCCATAATTTATGATAACCAGGGCCGCAGACAGGGGGGGGGGGCGGGGGGCTATATCCCCGGGGCACGGGCCCTCCGAGGAGGCCCGGGCCCTTTGCGCTCCCATCTTAAAATTCTAATAAAAAATAATTTTCATGGTTAAAATTTCAATTAAAAAAAATCATTTTCTTGAAATTTTTTTTCCTCAGGGGGCCCGGGCCTTTAAGCTCAAATCAAGTTTGATCTTTTTTACGACTCAGGATAGCTAAAAACGCAGATTTCACTGGCTAATTTATATATGAAAAAATAGGTTGTTTTGATTTAAATTTAAATGTAAACAAAACATTAATTTAAAAAAAAAGAAATTACCTTGAAAAATCCGGAAATATTTTATCAAAAAATGTTTAAATTTAAAATAAAATCATCTTGATACATTATACTGTATAGAGAGGCAATAAATTTAATTTAAGATTAAATATATGAAAGAAAGAAATGTCCACCATTTTGAAAAAAAAAAAAACAAACAAAAACAAAACAAAGAATAAAGGCAGCGAGTCAGCGAGTTTAAATTATTATGATGACGAAAACATTAAATTAAAATGTTAAAAAGTCCCTTTTTAGAAAACATTAGTGAATAAAAGTCAAAATTTTGAATGGAACAATAATTTAAATATATTCAGGATGTGGGCAAAAACGATCATTTTGAAAGTTTCATTCAAAATTTGATTAAAAATAGAAAAAAGTCAAATGAAAAGCAAAGAATCTTCAGGTGGCAGGTTAAAAAAAATATCCAAAGAATAACAACTTCCAAAGAGATGATAACAAAAACATTGAATTAAATTGTAAAAAAGTATTTTTTTTAGAAAAAATTAGTACACAGAAGTAAAAAGTATCAATGAAACATTAAATTAAAAAAATCAATAATGTTTGTAAAAATAAATTGGTAAATTTTAATACAGAAAATAGAAAATACGGAAAAAAATTAATAGGTCCTTAGAGACGGTAATGACAGAAAAATCAACAAATTTTCAAAAAGTAAACAATAGAAAAAATGGTATGAAAACCCCTTTTTAGACAAAATGAGACAAAAGAATGAAAAATAGTAAATGAAAGTCTAATAGAAATATATTCAGGATATGGGCAAAAAGGGTCATTTTAATAAGATAAGTTAAAAAATTAAAGAAAAGAGCATATAATGTAGGAATGAATCAACAGGCGGTTAAAAAGTCTTTAAAATCTTAGTATATAGAGATTATGCGTTCATGTATACAATCGATTATCTTAGTAATATTGTATTAGTATAAGATTACTATAATAATACTTGTGAATCATATTTATTATTAATGATAATATTTATATATTTGTACTTTGGTTATATAAAATTTAAATTAATTAATAATTTTAAAAAAATGGCAACTTTTTAGGATAAAATTTATACGTAGAGAGATTTGTTAAATTGTTTAATCGTAAAGGGCAGGGACCTAGTCGAATTATTGGCTCTCCCTCTCGGTATTAAACTTTTAGTTTAAAAGCAGTTCATTTTCAATCCCCCAAAAGCCTTAAAAACCATTTCATGACAACCCCCAGTAGTTAGGCAATCAAGAGTTCCATTTTTTTTTTTTTTTTTTTATGACAAAATCAATCTCAGATTTGAGATAATTAATTTTATTTAAATTGTTTTCAATGTTGAGGTGAAAAATTATTAATGACTAAATAGCCTCAGATGCTAGAAAGAAAATTATTTTCGCGGTTTTTACCTTATATTCCAAAACAGAAAAAATAAGATAAATTACTTACTTAACATAGCGAAATTAATTAATGTATTTTAAATTGCAGAGGAAAATTATTCCAATTTCAATAAAAACTATTTACTATACCCATGGGCGTAACTAGAGAATCTGGCTGGGGGGCCATGGGACCAGCCATCCTCGCTGGGGGGGGGGGGGGCATGAGACCAGATAACCTCGGTGGGCGAGTCATTCCACGTCAAATCGATACACTTTTTAACCTCACCATCTCAGATTATAGAGAAAAATTAATTAAAACAACCCTTGCGTTAGTTTTTTGTCATAATTGGGAAAAATTACACAGGCTAACGCCCTCGGGGCCCTCGGGGGCATGGCGTAGAGGTTAGCGTGATAACCTCGTATACCAAACGTCGCGGGTTCGGACCCCAGGCAGTCCGATGATTTTATTTAAGCCATTTGGATACCATATGACTTAAATAAGAATGCCTGGACCCCAAATAATATATATTCATAACGGTTATCGTCAAAGTCTTAAATGGCCTAAGTTACCGAAAAGACTGTATGAATGTGAGGGTGAATGTGAAAAAAAGTGTGAATGTTTAAAAAAAAAAAAAAAAAATACACAGGCTAACAGTGATTTTGGTACCGGGGTTATTTTGAGCTGATCTCCGAGTATATGCGACGTCCTTTTTCCAAAAATGTCGTCCGTTTTGCTCGAATAGCTCTAGTTTTAGAGATATAGAGAATATAACGTTTTAAAAGAAATTCTGCTCTAAAGTGGCTCTTATTTTGAGTTTTCTAGATTTTTTTATGGTGTTTTCTCTTAAAAATATACAGGTAGCTAAGATACATAGAAAATCTAGAGATTCTGCCCAATCAGAAGTGATTTAGTGGTGCAAAACACGGCTAAAAATTGAAAAAAAAATTCAATTTTTCCAGCCATCATTCATTCGTGCAAATCGGTTAATTATTAACGAAATTATAAACAAAATAGTTAATCTACAAATCAAAGATAAGAAAATTTTATGATTAAGATGTTGTTTTGCTTAGAAGAATTCTTGGGTGTAGTGATAGCGCTGAAATAACAAGTTTATAATTTCTTTAATAATTAACCGATTTGCACAAAGGAATGATTTCTGGAAAGCTAAAGAGTTACAGAATATCGTACATATATGTTTTTTGCATTCAGAGATGTTAAAAAAATTTTAGGGTTGTCTAAAGTTAAGAAAAACTGGAAAAATTGAATTTTTTTCAACTTTTAGCCTTGTTTTGCACCACTAAATCACTTCTGATTGGGCAGAATCTCTAGATTTTCTATGTATCTTAGCTACCTGTATATTTTTAAGAGAAAACACCATAAAAAAATGTAGAAAACTCAAAATAAGAGCCACTTTAGAGCAAAATTTCAATTAAAACGTTATATTCTCTATATCTCTAAAACTAGATATATTCGAGCAAAACGGGCGACATTTTTGGAAAAAGGACGTCGCATACACTCGGAGATCAGCTCAAAATACCCCCGGTACCAAAATCACTGTTAGCCTGTGCAGAGAGCGTACAGAGGCAGATTGGGGGCCTGGGGCGGCACTTAGAAGAAAGGGGGGCCTTATATTGGATTTTTTTTTTGGGGGGGGAGTGCTCATCTTTAAATATCCCCCCTCCTCCATACACAAAAATATTTTTAAAATCAAAACAGAGACTTTTATAAATTGAGACAAACTATTCTGACAGTGGGAGTTGCCAACCGATATTTAATTGAAATTCCTGTTCGAATAAAATATTAAAAATCTGGTGTGACTGATCGCACAGTACAAAACTTTCTCTTACCTTCGGTAATCGAAAGATGTGTTCTTGTCACACCAGATTTTTTTGTCGATATATACAATATTTAAGTAGTTTCCGCTGATACGTACTTACAGTATATTAAAATTTATAGATGAGAAAATATTCATATTTTGTTGCCAAGGCAACTATTTATGTCTTTCCTATGAAGTACAAGAGTAAAGTGTGCTTCAAACAATTTTGAGGGCAAAACAAAAATAGTATCTAAAAATTTATTTATGAATTTTAATCAAAATCATTAGAGATAACTTTGATAAATGAAGGGATTAGTGAAAGATAGTCATAAGCCACAAAACATTAGTTTCGAGATAATTGACAAATTAAACTAAAAAAATACATCAGTAAGGTACTAGTACTTTTTGGTTGATTTTGTTCAAAAGCTCCGTGTTACGTGCCAGTGGAGTGCCTAGCTTAAATATAAAATTTCAACCTCCTACCTCTTTTTGTATTTTATATATTTTATACACAAATATTTTGCGGGTTTCATTTTTTTGGGCTCAGGGGATCCCCAAACATGTATTTCCATATATAGTTAAAAGAAAGTAAAAATGATCGGTAAAAGAAAGTTATGTGGAAATCCTATTTTAAAAGAATACAATAATATCGCAGTAATATTATAATTTGTATCTACTGTAGTATGCGATATGTAAATGTTTTTGTAAATTTAAATATATTAACAAAAGAATAATGAGTTTCATTCAATGCCAGTAAGCGAGTTAGTTTTTAGACTTAAGAAATGTTGAAAGCAGAAGTGCAGAGGGAAAATCAGCCCTCTTGAGAGTGACATGATAAAGGGTCAAGGGACTCTGTCTCTTTCTCTCGTTAATTTTAATATTTAATTCCCTCTCTCTTGGTCGTCCTCTAGTTAAAATTTCATTAAAGAGCATTTTAATAATCCTTTGAGTTTATTTAGTTTTGTTTTTATTAATTCCGCAGGAAGGATATTGATAAAATTAAAAAAAAAAAAGAAAATTGTAATTTAATTAAAAAACTTTCCCGTTCTTGTCACTTCTTTTAAAAACAAATTGGCTTCCAATTCTTAATTTGTTCTATCCTCCTAACAGTAGAGTAATTATGCATTTCGATTCATTGGTTCAAGAAATATAATCGGAGAAAAGAAAAACTTTAATGAAATTAAAGTAATTTTATCAAATTTTCACGGAATGTAAAAACAAAAAAAAAAGTAAAAAAAAATATTTTTCAATCACATCTACTTGGCGAATAGAGACATTTCGAGAGATAGGGGTCGCCTTGGGGCCAGTTTTTTGATGTTTGGGTAGCTAGCAAGGGCGGATCCAGAGGTGTTTCTCGGAGGGGGGGTAATCTGGTGTGACTGGTCGCACAGCACACAATCTTTTCTTAATTCCGGTAATTTAAAGGCGCATTCTGTACTTGTTGGCCAGAATATAAATACAAATCAAATTTTTAAGTATTAATATTTAAAATTTTACATTAAAAATAATTTTTTTTGCGAAAAAATATTATTTTTTTTTAATCTCGGGAGAGGGGTGTAATTACCCTTTTACCCCCCCTTGTATCCGCCCTTGGTAGTTAGTTGACCTATGGTTAGTGTGTAATGTAGAAACCCACTTCCAGGGAATAAACACTCAAGGGTTTTTTGAAGTTAGCTACTCAATAAAGACATAACGATAACGATTTAAAAAGCTACTGGTTTCCCTCTGATTGGTCCTTTTATGTATTTTATTTATTTTGTATTTTATGTTTTGTATTTTATAAACAGTAGGTGGGGGCGAAGGGGGCGCTAGCCCCCTCCGCCCAAGGCGAATCAAGCTTTTGGCGCCCCTCCCGCATCCCCTTTTTTCCCAAAATCTCCGGTTTTTTTTTTTTGTAATTTCATAATAAATTCATTTTATATCACAAAACCGGAGAAAAATTAAAAAAAAAACTCAAAAGAGATTCGAATACTAAAAAAAAAGGTCGAACGAAAAACGGCGCCCCAGTTGAGCTTCGTCCCCTCCGTCCTCAAAGGCTAGCTACGCCGCTGTTTATAAACTCCTCTCAGAATTTTATTGAATTGTTATTGTATTGTCTATTTTGTTTTTCTAATTTCATTGTTAATTGTTCTTCTCAAATGATAAATGTAATTTGAGTATAAATAAATAAATAAATAAATAAATAACTTATAAAATTATTAAAAATAAAAATTGGAACATCAAAAAACCGGCACTTAGGAGGGGATTCTTATATCTGAAGATACACGGTAGAATTTTTTTAGAAAAACTTTGAAAAAAATGTGAGCCAACAAGGGGGGGGAGGATTTTGGGATTTTCATCAGCCATCATGATTACGATATTCGTTATTGGGAGTTTTTATTAAATAAAAGCTCCTAACTACATTGGCTGACTTCACTCACGCCCCCCCGATATCATCTAATTTTGTATCTTACAAAATTTTGAGCGATATTAATATTTAAGAATTTAGATTAGGAAATACTCCATTTTTTTCATTCTCTTTAATAAATCTCATTTGATTTTTTTCTCTTTAATCACCTTGGCAAAAAAAAAAATCTTTTGAATATTCAAGTTTTAAAAAAACATAATTAATTTTTTTGACATTTTGATGAGTTTCAATTAAGTCTTCTTAATATTATTTAAAAAAAAAAATTTTCAAAGAGAGAGAGAGTTTGATTAATTGTTTTTGACATAGATTTAAAAAAAAAATCAAGCAACCAATTAAAAAATCTATATAAATAAAATTGAAATATATACAAACGAAATTATAGATAAATATCAAATAACAGGATATGAGATGAATAGCAAAGACGAATGAATTAAAACACCCACCCTCAAGTCCGGATATTGAAAGGGCATGCGCGGCGGAGTGGGGAGGCGAAGGGGTGAGGAAAATGCCGCATTGTGATTGGCTCGCGCGCCACCAATTACCCCCCACCATCTAGCCACAGCCACTTTGCTTACTTTGCTCTAGTTAGTTCCCTTCTCTTTCACATCCAATCAATAGAGAGAGAGGAGCTTATTCCACATGCATCTCTATATCTATATATATATATAATATTAATAATTAGCTTATATGATTTTCTTAACTTCAAAAGAAAATATAATTTTAAGATATATTACGTTGGTATAGAATATATTATCTCTATCAACAGGTTTTGCTTCACTTTATTTAGGTTATTTAATATAAAAGTAATAAAATAAATAAAAAAGACTAATTTCTAAATAAAGACTGTTCAAAATTTTTTTTGCATCTGAATTCATTAGACAATAATTAAATAACTAGTTGCACAACTCGACTTGAGTAGACTTCTAGTCATTTGAAACAAATTTTTATCTCTATATAATATAAAGAATTCATTAAACATTTTTAAAATTAAAATAATTAAAAGTAAATACTAGGTTTAGTTTAAAAAAGGAATTTTATTTGGTTTATGTACAATTCGATGTTAAAATATCATCATCGGAACACTATTACAAACTGATGATGATGACTTAACATCGAAATGTACATAAAGCAAATAAAACTCCTTTTTAAACTAAACAGAAATCAGAAAGAGCTTCTAAAAAATAAATGATTTTTGAATTTTAATCAAAATCGTTAGAGAGAATTTTGAAAAAATAGAAAAAAGTGAAAAAGCACATCAGTAAAGTACTAGTACTTTTTGGCCAATTTTGATTAAAAAGCTTATTTTCATGCTCTCGGAGGGGGGGGGGTGTAAAATATAAAATTTCAGCCTCCTAGCTCAATTCCTTCATGCTTTAAATTTAAACCAGACAGACTGACCATGTCGCGAAAACCACTTTTTTGGATTCAGGGGACGTCAAAACGTGAAGATCCATCAAAATCGCGACATCGAATTTTTAACATGAATCCAATACTTTATATATATTAACATATAAAGAGGTAAGAGAAAGTAAAAACATTTAAATTTAATTTTTATGGTTAGTTTACTGTTCAAAACCAGAAGCAAAATTTAGTTATTTTTCGAAATTAGCTAAAATAAATGAAATCAATAGAATAATTAAAGAAAAAACAATAACGTAAATTGCACAACTCTCTTAAGACTTATCTTTTTTTCTTCTTTTTTATTATTATTGAGAGGAGATCCTATGCAACTAGCCAAAATAATGTTATATTTTTTCAGAAGGACTGAGAAAATTTCAAAGACATGATCAAATAAAAAGAAAAATTTGAAAGAAAATAAATTGGCCTAATCTATACAAAAATGGAGCTTTTTATTTATTTATTTATTTATTTAATTATACCATGCCCAACACATGAACCATGAATAAAATAACAGATAAGGTCATTAGACAATTATTATAGCCAAATAACTAGCCGCGCAACTCTACTTGGGTAGACTTCGCGCCAATCCAATAGAAAGAAACAAATTTTTATCGTTCGGAAGGAGAAAGTGAACCCCTGAAATCCATTACAAGAAGCAACTCTACCACTGGCAGAAAAAATTACAAATACCCCTACTTTAGGCCGACAACTACTCCATTTATTACATCTACTATCATAAATTATATAGCCTACGTAAATAAAAGTGGATACTGGGGACGCAGCAGCAGAATATTAAATATAAAAACTTTTAATTTACTGTTAATTATCGACATTTCGGTCGCCAATCAAACCTTCCTCAGGACCTATGATCACAAATATTTATTTTTTAACAATTCTACAATTTTTATAAATAAGAATAACTTTTTATTTTTCCAAGGTTTTGTTATTAGTGTTATTTTTTTTACTATCCTTGCTATTAAAATAGAGTTGGATAATTTTTTGCCATGAGCTGGATTTGAACTCGAGTTGTCTTTTACTCAGGATTATAAGCTTAACTGGTTAATCCCCTCGGCTAAACTATATCCATCATATTATAAAAATTTATTCTTATTTATAAAAATTGTACAATTATTAAAAAATAAATATTTGTGATCATAGTTCCACAGAGGTAGGCCGTGGTTGACTGAAACGTCGACAATTAACAATTAAATAAAAGTTTTTTTTATCTAATCCCCTGATTTCTGTGTCTCCCGTTTCCATTTTAAATTCTATAGCCACATCTCATCGTTATATATTTTCTAGAAGGAAGGGAACTCAAATGGCCAACTCGTTATCGAATTTCTCGATGATAACTCGAGTTCACATGAAATACTCTAGAGAAACAGAGCCCTGGAGCAACCCATCGAAAAATTCATTTGTGAGTCGATCATTTGAAATTGGAGTAAACAACGAACGATTTTATTTGCCTCATTATCTCTCAGACAAAAATTGTGAATGAAACCTAGACAGATATTATATAAAAAAAAAAAAATATTCAAGCAAACAAATGTAAAATAAGATTACGTAAAATCGATTTTTCAAATTCATAGCCTGTACTGATTTCAATTGGGAATACTAAAAGAGTTGTTCTCTAATCTCTTTTAAATCCGCTTTAAATTTTTTTTTTTTTTTTCCTTTCTTGGTTCTTATATTCTTTTTTTTTTGTATGTACCGGTAGTGAGATTCATGTTCAACAAGCAACATATTCAGCAGTTTGACTAATGTAATTTTTTATTCATTTTCTCTAAATAAATTGTTTTCTTGAATTTAGGAAAGAACTGTAGGCTTAATAATGATGGGATTAGAAGAAATGACAAGGCTTATGTAAGCACTTTTATTGTATTTAAATTAAAGGCTAGACCTGGGACCGAAACGTCAGCTGAGGGGGGATAATTTAAAATCAAATTAGAACAAGTCTTGGCACTAATCGATTATTTCGATTATTTATGACAATCGATTATTGGAATAAAAATGGATTATTTTTTGGGAAAAAATGCATTTGAAAAGATCAGGTGAGACTCGTATCAAAAAAAAAAAAAAAAAAAGGTCAAAATATTTTCACGGAAGGTTCCCGCAGAACTAAGAGTTTTTTTGGCAAAAAATGAAATATCTTTTTCTTCAAATAAGCAAAGATGCAAAATAAAAAAAAAAATAAAAACTACGGTGTCTTACCTTTAGGAATTGCTCGGGGAAAGAGACGTCGGGCTCTCGAGGATGTAGACAGGAAACATTCGCATACTCGAAGATTCGGATTACTCGGAGTAGCAGAGAAAACACTCATTTCTATAAAAAAAAAAATGAAAATTATTTAGAAGTAAAGTAAAAACGTATATCGCTTAAATTGAATAGCTAAATAAATAAGATTTAAGTTATGTTAATGCCCTCGAGCTTGGCGTAATGGCTAGCGTACTGGCCTTCTTACCAAGGGTTGCAGGTTCGGACCCCAGGCAGTCCGAGGATTTTATTTAAGCCATTTGGAAACCAAATAATTCTATTATATTTTTCTGGGAGAGGAGTATTTGAATCCCTATATCCATTCCCGCGGGGCGCGTTCCTCGTAATTATTAACTGTTAATAAAAGTCTAAATACTAATTTTAAAAACTTTAATGCAATTATTAACAAACAAATTCGCATTCTGTTTGTGTAAGTATAAAAGTGACAGGTTTTGAATAATGATAGCAATCATACAAACACATATGGCGGGCACAGGTCAAAAAAGGTCTCTCTGATAAGCAATAAGCGCCCTTCTGGACCTGTGAGCTGATAGCTATCCCTATTCACCCGATTCAATAAATCTCCCCAATCACACAAACACACATATACAAATACATTCATATATAGAAAAATGAATGTAACCAACCATACTAGAATATATCATCTTAACAAAGTTAAAAAAAAAAAAAACAGATAATATTATTAATGAAAAAGAATTGATAAAATGAAATATTTCTAATTCAGTTTATAGGAAAAAAAAATTTAGATTGGGGTAAGCGACTGATATTAGATACTTTTTCTAAAATTGTATTTACTGTATACTTCCGTGCAATTTCCGGTCAATTTAGCAATTCTATAATTGATTTTGTAGCTTACACTATAATTAACTCTAATTCGAAATGTCTATTTATTCATTAATTTGAAACTCCTAATAGAATTTCCTATGTTGGTTTTGCATTTTGTTTATAATTTGGGTCTTTTTTCGGCATCTAAGGCAATTTAGACCCTATACTATTTCAAATGATTGGTAGTCAATTTAAATGATAAAAATTTTTCTCGCTTGGGACTGAAAGCGAACCCGGAAAAATATTACAAGTTCAAGAAGTTGAAGAGCAAATTTTGGACAGGGAGGGGGACGATTCGGCGATTACCCTTTTTCTCACAAATTATTTTTTTGAAAAATAAAGACTACACATTGAAGATAAAAGGGTTAAAATTTATAAATTTTTCAGTTTTTTCCAGATCAATTTTTTAAAGATAATATTTTACTAATATTAATATTAGTGAAAAAAAAATTGGAGCTGCATTTTTCCCTTCACAAGCTCTTTTGCATTTCATTCAGTGATTTTTCTTTTTATTTTTTTACTGATGCTTTAC